>JAYKKI010000001.1:8885000-8915000 GCA_039881145.1 Druceiella hillmani
CGGCCCAGAAGTCTCGGATAAATCGGTATACTTACATAAAGAAAATACGCGTCGAATATATAATTTCCTTTTTTTTTGAAGTCAGTATAAATTGTGAAAATTATATTCCATTGCTCAATTTATACCAATCGTTCCTCAAGTTTGGTGGTTTTGATAAATTATATTTTCTGGATTCCCGGCGCTAATACAATATATGAAAACTAAATGAAAATAAAAATGCTGATAAAATATACACATTGTTTGAATATTTTCAGAACGCGTTTCTAAGGAGATTCTGTTTCAGATTTGAGGTAATATTCTGGTCAAGTTAAAGGTTCAGAAGTCAATTAATATAAAGTAATGATATATTGTTTTTGAAAGAAGTAAATTAATATAAACTGTAACCACGTTTGAAAGAATATAGTTTTGCGACGAATTTGAAAAATTGAGATCACTTGTATTGAATGATAATTATTTGGGTAAACCTTGGATTTTTTGAGTTTTTATTTTCCACACCTATATATCCATTTTCCATTTGGAAAAGGATCGAGTGAAAAAATTATAAAAATAATGCGGGCAAATGAATTACCCTTCAAAGTTTTCTTGAAACTATGAAAATTAAATAAAACCACAATATATATATTTAAAAATTTATATATATTTAAAAATTTATCAAATTAAAGATACCTAATACTTTTATTTTAACTATATTTTAATAAACATTCAGTTGTACGAGGCCACGTTAACCCTAGATAACTGACTCGTTCACTGGACGACCCACTTCAGTACAAAAGTCGAGTTAAACTATTAACGTTCGCCCTGGCCCCCACATCTTAATCTACGTTCCTATTAGGAGTAAATAGTGCATCGAATGACGCGTTTACGGTCGCTCGCTAATTAGGAGGTTATCTACAGTTATTCCGTCGTCCGCTCGATGAAAGTTTAGTAACTACGTTTAGTCAAGTTATGTAAAAAGTTTTGTAACTTTATCCAGTTTCTTTTTTAATTATTACATTTATATGTTATTTATTAAGTACCTATATTCACGTAAATATTTCTAAATGTTAATGATTGAGAAAATACTATGTTTATGTACTTTCACTAACGTTTATTTATAGCTTTTTGTATGTTACTGGATAATTTTTAAATCTCCTGATAATTTATTTCTATAAAATTTAGATAGACTTGAGAAAACAAGAAGATCATAGAGGTCAATGGCTCGAAAATAATCTGACGAGAAAAATAGAAAGGAAACTGGGCCCTCACACTGAAGGAAACTTTGAAGAGGAAACACATCAAGATACTGGAAGCTTTGGAGCACGACGACGAAATTATACCGTCAAAAAAGAGATAAAGAACTGAAATTATAGATTCTTACGAGTCATCAGGTGAGGTTATAAATGTAACTATTACTAAAAACTCAAATATCTCTAACCTACGTGTTCTTCAGAAAACCTCACAATTTCTTTATAAAAAAAATTGTCACAAATAGTCATCTACCCTAGATCATGTTCTACACGTACTTTGAGGAGAAACATACTACATTTTATATCAGGACCCAAAGGAGACGCCAGGGAATTGAAAGATTATTCATTCATTAAATCAAACGATTTATTGTTTATGCTTATGTTTGATGATATGCTGCACCAAGTTTTGACTTTTAACAAAAAAAAATAACTTTTCAAAATAATAAATAGAAATACAATTCGTTTACAGTATCACAAAGTTATTTGCTAGAAAAAAGTGATACTTGGTTTATTGTATAATTCTGCAGCTAGAAAAGTAACCATTTGCCAACTTGTATGTTATTCAATACACATTGAAGCACGAAAAAGCGCAGAAAGACTCAATTTTGTTTTTAAATGCCTTCGATTCGATGACGAGCAAATAAAAGGTGGAAGACGACAAGTAAATATGTTTACGTCTATAAGCAAACTGTATCAAAAGACGATTGATAACTTACAAAAGTGATACATAGGAGAACATATCACTGTAGGTGAACAACTTGTTGGGTTTCATGGACGAAGTGAAAAAAATTAACGATTCTATGCAGTCAGTACATAGCGGTTTTGTTAAAACTGTAATAAAATGTATAAAGCTAAATCAAACAAAGTTGTGTTTCTTTCGTCGACAGTTCATGGACAATCAAATAACAACAAAAATATGAGAAAACATACACTTTTACAATAGGTCAAAAGATGCACTTGGCACGGTTGATCAAATGTGTTCGAACATGTGTACTAACCGAAAAACCAAAGGATAGCCCATGTCCATATTTTGTAATACGCTCAACCTTTATATAATTAATTTATGTATTGTCTACATTTTTAATAACGTACGAAACAATAAAAATGGTCCATGGTTCTGTGTGATTTCGTCATGAATATAGGAGACCAGCTCCTGTCGCCCTGATTACGATTTCAGACTGTTATTTTGAGGAGTTGATATCAAGGTCGTGATACAGGATATTCTTTGAGGTTCAGTTTGAGGAATGATTACTTATTACTTAAAAATGAATATAGTTTTGTTGACTTGGGTTAAAGTTAATTGGGACACGTCATTCCATCGTCTTAATTTGGATTGATAGCGAAGGTCTCATAGATAAGTAACAAAATAAATATGATCAAGATTGATAGGACATTGAATCTATTTAATGTGGAGACAATGCAAACTAGTTTTGTTGTCAATCATAGTAAAGTTTACCGCTAAAACGCGGCAATAGACCTTCACGGGGATACAATTTAGGGTATGGATTTTCCCTAGTAATTTGTAACAACACTATTGCGTCGTGTGTGTCAAAAGCGTTAAATGTGTGGAAAATTGTGAATCTCCATTTAGAAAAATTGAACTCATATTTATTCCCTTTTGTTATATAATAATTGTATCATTAAATTACATACTGTTTCAACGTTTTTTTTTTAGTTATCAAATCTAATTACCTAAAACAACAGGATACCATGCCATATTTAAAACAACAATGCTGATTAAAAATATAAGGCCAACAAAATAAAAACTGCCTACTTAATTGAAATAAAATATATAGAATAAAAAGTGTTTCAACGTTGTGTAGAAAGTAATGGGTTAGGATAATATATACCTCAGAATTAATAATTTCGGTAATAAAAGACTAACTGAAATATAGATAAAATAAATAACTAAAAAAATTTGATGAAAAGGTATGATTGAAAGTTCCAAAACCAAAAAAAGCTATTTGGAATTTTAGCAGGGATCATTTAATTCACTGCTAATTATAAAAGTGTTTTTTCTTCTTTTGGATTATGTGTCTATAAACTGAATGCTTGCTGATTTTATTCAAATTTTAAATTTCATCTGATTATCCTCTTTCCCTTGCAATTTAAATAATTATGGAATTGACAGTGATCCGACTAATTCATTAATATCTCCGGTACCTGCCTCCGATATTTGGTTAACATAACACTGATACAATTAAATTAAATCTTAACGGAATGATTAAAAAACATTAAAAGCTCCGTCTAAATATCGAAAATTCGACTGACCATTAATGGATTGGTCTTTTTATAATGAATAAGAACAGATCATTTAACAGATTAGACTGTCAATATTAATCAATATAGGGAAGCATAAGGTGAGGAAGGGAAAGCGTTGCTAAATTTATCATTTTGAAAAATTAGACATTTTCTTAAAACGTAACATTAACATCCCTAAACAAATAGTAATAAGAAAATATGTTATTTATATATTATCAAATACCATTTTTGAAAATTTTTGGGCTAAATTAATCCAAATCAACTTAGATTTAAAATATTTGTTTATTAATTAACAACTTATATCTATTGCTGCACTTTATTAATAATATGTGCTTTACATATAAATTACTAAATTTTATGTTCGGAAAAGAAATCGCCAATAAACTATTTTCTATATAGGTAAAAATTAAACTTTTTCTTTTAAAACAGGACCGATTACAAATTTATTTATATAGTAATTAAACCTTAATAATGACCAGTAAATGCTCCCATATTGACCAACTAGAAAAAATAAATTAATCCGAATCTGCATACAATTTTAAAAACCACTCATTTAACTATATACTTATCTGACAGACAGACGTTTTAATGGACCCACCTAATTTTAACGTACGTATCTTCTCGTAATAGGCTTCTTTTACTGTTTGGGTTCTATTTTGGATAATAGTCTAGTCCAGGAGAATTGCTAATAACGCAAGGGAATGATTACCAGATTATTTTAATTGGCATGTTATTAAATGTAAGAACTAATGTCTTTTTTAATTACTGGGTGTTAATATTCTAAAGTGTTCATCGTACGTCATCAAAAGTTTTATTAAAGCAACTTTGACATAATATTTTTCCATGCTTCCCTAAAATATTATTTTCAATTTCTTGTATTTTAACGTTAACCGTAAATAAGCGATTTGCATTAAATAAATGTATTACATTCCAGTTCAGTCTAAGTTCCGAAATCGGGAGCAATATGAAGAGTAAATAAACGGAAAAAATTGTCTAATTTAAAATCTTTAATATAAAATAATTAAATGTTATAAATTGACATATTTATTCCAGTGAATTTATACCAGGTAGATGCTAAAAGATTTAGTTGATAATTTTTTGGGTTAACAAGTTTTTAATAGAAAATTTTAGAACTGAAGGGGATATTAGAATCGAAATTTTGTGAGTATGATATACGTATGCGAAAAAAATTACATCATATGGGACATTAATAACGGTACTCAATCTTTTACAGATATCAGCGTAACAATAGACATGGTCATAATATAGGGAATAATAAGCAAACGGTATATTGTTCCAAAATGGTTCATATAAAATAGCAATAAACCTTTTTCCGGGAACAAAATAATATTTTTAATTTACTTTCTTTTAAATTTTCTTTATAATTTCCTTCTTTTTACAATTAATTATATAATTAGAAATCTGTTAAACATGGAACTACTAAAGCACAAAACTAAATGGGGAACTAAAACATAAAATAGCTACTTTACATTTTGGAAAAATGACAATTCATCATTTTCGACAAGCAAGACTTTCTCACATTATTTCATTATTGTGGATGAACATATAATCATATACTTATCCCAATTGTATTATATTATGTCTCTATATAAAAATTTAATACAAATCACTGATCCCACTGAATTAATTTCACAAGGTTCACACGCATGTGGACTTATGGAGACAGTATATAAATGCTTAATTGCGTATATTTATAAACGTTATAATTTATACATTTTTACATACCTTATTTTACACAAACCTTGCATGTTATACGTAAATTAATATATTGCCATTTCATATTATATTTTGTAATATATAACATAGTATTAAAATAGCGATTCATTAAATTTGTATAAATAAATTTTAAAATAGCTTTTTAATATTATACTAATGATAATAAAACTGTCACTTGAAATTATAATTCAATTGTCTTAGAGAGCAGGTAAGGGAATAACAATCGGTACAAAATATTTATAAGTATTAGTTTACTAATACTGCTACAGATCAAATATGATTTTGCAATATTTGATATTTATTGTTTGAAAAATTGTGAAAACCTACCACTAGCATACAAAAAGTAACTTTTTTTATTTATTTTAATGCATTTTATTTTACCCTGCTTTTACACTTATTGCATTACTAAAATGCCAAAATTTGAGTATAAATAAGGTTTTAATTTGAGTTATCTATATAATTCTGGCGTACGGTTGTAGACTATGTAGGGGATGTAAACATAGAGTAAAAGAAAAACGTAATATCAGGTTTTTCTTTAGTGTTGTTAAAATTTTTTTGTATACGGTCACAAGATGATTATGAAAAAAAAAATGTACGAAAAAATATGTACGACCTAATTTATAATTTTACTCGTAATGTATATTGTTTTTAACGACAATATTAAACATTATAATTGCGAAATTAATCAAAAATATCTAATGTATCTTGACATTTAAAAACAAATTCTTCGAACGTCCTCTTATAATATCAACGTTGCATTTTCTGACAACGCCTCCCGATTATAGAGCATAAGTGCTTTAGACTCTTTTGGAATTGATTGGTTTTTTTTTTTTATTACACTGGTGGGGTAATTTATTTTGTCTTCGGGAGGGTGGGAGGGGGGGGAGTAAATATTTTTATATAATATATTTAAATAATTTCGGCCCCCTTAAATTTAGTGTCATCGAAATATGTATATTTAATGGTATTTTTTCTTAGTCATGATTATTACGAGATTTTGTTCATGTGTGCTTTGCTGTACAATTTACTTCATTTTGCTCGCTTAACATTCGATTCTTATATTTGCGAAAATCGGTCGCTTTTAACTCCAAAGTCTTTATTCTTCCATTCGATGATATGGTCGTTTTGAGGGTGTTTGGTATATATATATATATATATATATATATATATATATATTTACTTTTGACCTTCAATTCATATATCTAGCGACCCCACTATATTACATAAAGAAGTCCTTATTCCTTATAGCGGAATAACGGAACGTCACACCAAGTTTATATAATTTTTCTACAAAGTACGTATGTTAAAAAATGAGTGAAATTGGCAAATCAAGTTAACGAACGATACAACTACATTCTCACATCGTATTTGGATGGAATTTAATTAATTTTTCAGAAAACCATTTCATATTCCACAAAATTTTATTATCATATCTCCCCTGATCCGTTTATCCGTATTCTATTGTAATCTGTTTATGCAAGCATATACATGAAAATTGGATATTATTTTTAATAATTTACAATACTAGGAAAATAATTGCCGAAATATATTTCTCAAAAAAAAGTCCTCAATTTCCTTGAATTTAATGACAAATAATTTACGGATTGAAGAACTAAATAATGGCCTTATGCACGCATATTTTACAATCCAGCAGTACAATCCAAATAATTCTATTTGTCACGCTCTATTGCGTGAGTCAAACTGTGCCGTGAAATGAAAAACGAAATATCCGGTTAATAAATAGGCATGTTCAAATAAATAATTATGTAATTTAACCAACGATTTTCTTTTTCCTTAACCAAATATTGAATTATGTTTCCAACTTTGTATTTGTCAACAAATATTACTTAGGTCCTATCATTTGGCCGCAACGTTTAAAGGCCTAAATAAAAAAAATCAATATTTATTTTCAATATCACAATGGAATGTGAGGTTGTAGACACTAAATGAAAATATTGGTGTGAAATTGAAATAAATCATAATATATATATATATATATATATATATATACGTATATGTTACGGTTCAAACGTGAACCAAAATTTCAGAACCGGATGAACCTTTTTCAATCAGTAAAAACGTAAAATAACGACTGTTTTTAAAGTGTTTCCATAAAAATAACACATAGTTAGCTAGTAAAGAAAAGGGGGCAAAAGTATATTATGTAGGTCTGTAAAATAAAAAACTCCTTGATTTCATTCATCCAATGGGTTGAGCGACGCATTCACTGATCGGTGAGCGAATGGATTTATGTCAAATATACATCTCAATAATATCCTCACTATACTGCAGAAGGGATCTTAAGTTTTGGTGCCGACTATTATCATTAAATAGCAGTTTCTATAAAAAATCTAGATAAAATTCTGGTTTCCCAAGTGGGTTACGAAGATTATAAGGCGGTTACTTCCTATAAAGAACAGCATCTAAACCAAATCTTTCGAGATAGACAGCAGATCCGAATTAAATGGGACGTTGGACCAAAGTTAGTATTAACACAATAATTGGTTAAAATTTTCTATGCGAGGGCTCAGGTGCAAATATTCTACATTACTTCTCACTTGGGCGTGATAAGAAAAAGTGAGAAGTAATGTAGAATATACCCTGGAAGGTACATACGATAATAATAACGGTAGATACGTATTGTCCTGTACCACCTTGTTTATTTAAACGCAAACATTGTGGAAAAATATGATCCAGAGTTCTAGTGAGTCTCAAGTAGACCTAACTTATTATTAATATTCGTAAATATTATTTAGCCTAAAATAATTGTTGCATCGATTCGTTGACTGATTCTTACATTACTATAATGATTGCGTTTAGATAGGGATGTCGCGTTATTTCTTGTATCAAAGAATGTTAATAGTTATCAATAGTTTGCAGAATATATAACGTTAGCTGTATGTTCGATGATATTTTTAAAACAAAATGAAGTGTTAAAAACTATTTAATCAAGCAACGAATCACAACAAAATTTGATATGCGCATATTTCGTGTGATAGAATAAAACATAACCTATAATCCATAGCTTTGAACGCCTGGAATATTGATAATAGGAAAAGTGTACTCGGATGTTTTATTTCTACGTATTTTAAAGAGTTTTTAGCTACTAAATTATGTTTAAACGGCTGGAAAGATTTTGCAGAATTCATAATAAAATTTAACATACAAATAATGGTTGGTTTCGAAGGTAAAAAAGCCGTTATTAAATCAATAATTAATTAGGTATTGATATACGTCAATAGATTACGCAATGTGTATAAATCATTCATTTAACCTTTTCTATACATAACTCTTGCAATAGACTCTTTAGTTGCAGGTAAATACCGCTGTCTTAATATAAAATATAGAAGGCCAGCTGGAAGTATTATAAAAAAAATAAACTATTCATTTTCAAAATATTACACCTCTACTATATAATTATCTTTCAAATTAAATATTTACCTTATCGAAATTCTATAAATGATGCCGAATCCCCGGTAGGATGAAAATATATATCTTTAATTCTAATTTAATTATCACGGACAGTATTTAATAAATTGGCTCTATTATTGTTTATTCATGTAATTAAAGTGCTAGATATGTTTAATAATATTTGTTTATACAAGAATCTAAACGCATAATAAATGGTAAACAAGCTTTCTATCCAGACTGATTTTTATTAAACTGTGCAATATGTAATTTCATATTATCCCTAACGGAGATTGAATAAAAGTTTTAACAATTAATTTAAATCGATATACCGGTTTTTATGAAATCTAAACGCAATATTTATAAGCAAACATAATATTACATAGACTTAAAATAGTCTACTTAATGACGGTTTTTATTCTATTTTTAATCTACAATACAAATTTATTTACAAACATATTACTTAACAATACTAGTATAATCGCTATCTACTTATATAAGATTACAATTATTAAAACTGCAATGTTCCGATGATACATACATTAGATAATAATGACGTTTTGAAATATTTTGAAATACCATGCAACCCTTTTACCTGGAAACTCCTCTAGATTCGAAATTCTTTGCATTTGAAAGTTTTGCATAGTTTATGTAAAAATAAATCCAGTCAACATCTACTTTAAAATTAAATTATTTGCTAATTATTTCATCCTCTTTTTTATTTCATTTTACGGCTCTAAATAGATGTTTCTAGATATCATAACGGAAATTGTTTACTTTACACATATATATCATTTCGTTATTGTTTTGCCCTATTATATTGAATGTGTTTTAATGCAAAATAATTTGTCTATTTTTTTATCAGTAATCTTGGTGATATCAGTACATTAAAAAGTAATTTATAAATTCTCCTTTTATTTTAGTAACCTTTTTTATCTGTATGTTTAATAACCTTTTTTGAACTTTATTTCAATAAATTAGTTGTTAGTATTTTTACATTTACAACTGAAGCCCTATCATCGCCATCTGTCAGATACTAAGATTTCTTTCTGAGTACAAACTATAGAGGGAAATTACAATATATAAAGGCCAAATGCCGTAGACTTTCCCAAACGAAAATTGACTAATTCCATAGTGGAAAATAATCCAATACTTGTGGGGATATCAGCGTCAGAATATTTGCTTTACATAACTGTATTAATTTTAAGCACCTGTGTATTGATCTTGTCGACGTAACATTTCAATAAATTATGCTTTATTTAAATAAAATAAACGACGGACCGAGCTTTGCCTGGAACTGTTCCGAGTTTTGATATGTTAGATACAAATCACATAAACATTGTTGGAAATCTGAGGTTTTTAGTTCCACGCATAAAAATTAAAAAATTTCCATTTAAAAATGTTCATATTTTTATTTGTAAATAAGTTCATATTTAAAAATAAAATTTCAAAATATGAATTTATCTGAAAATCACAAAAATTTTGCCTGAAGCTGAGAACTAAACAAATCAGTTTCTACATCCAAAAAAACCCAGTCCGAAACGTTTATCCAAACTTATGGTGACGTTTTCGTGAAAAGCATTACAAACACCCACACACGTACACCTACATATACACACGCACACACGAAAGCACACACCCATACACATACACACAACATACACATACACACACACACACATATGTTCATATGTGGCTGTAGGATGATAGGACATATATTGTAAAAAAATAATGGTTTTCCACACTTGATGAGAATAGTATTGCAATACAGTACATAGAAGTAGTGAGTCCAAGAATATATAAGAACAGTTTAAGACTATGCTGCGATAGTACCATGTTCAATTCCCATAAAAAATAAGCGTAGGTTATTACAACTCGCTGCATAATAATTACTTTGCTAATTTAGAATCTGCATATTAGACAGAAAATATATATTTAGAACGTTTTTAGCTCTGTTAAGTACCGTCAGCACTTAAGAAAGTACGTGAATTTTTTTATGGTAAAAAAATCATTTAAAAGTACATAGTACTGTTTCCAAAGATTTTTGTTATGAAAAACTGCACGCATTACGAAATACCTCATTTACGAATTTAATAGTTATCATATTAAAATTCGGGTAATGAAATTTAAAATTTATAAAAAAAATTATTCGAACATCGAATGCAAAACTATAAAAAAAATTACACCGTATGAAACACTTTCTATTAATGTCCTTACTTTTATGAAATTCAAATGGTCTTGAAGCAAACTCAGATACAAATAAAATAAATACAAAAACTTATGTTCACCATAATTGTATACGGTGCATCGTGATAAGAGTTCGCTTGGGACGAAAATTGGAAACAAATATTTTATAGACAAATATTTAAAAATCAGTATAACACAAATATTTAAAAATTAATGCAGAGCAAATTGTATCCAGATAAAAAAAATTTCGCTCTCACTTGTCCTTCCTTATTAAACCCTCATCAATCCATATTTATTCGCTCCAATGGAAAACATGACTAACTTTTCAAAAGTATAAAAAATTTAACCTCGTTTTTCCAATAATTTCCTTTCCAATTCACATGAACAAAGCAATATTTTCTGAATTTCAGGCCAATGGTGTATTTCTCTTTATCTGATATGTCACGTAGTTTCTTTTTGTTTATTTACAAATTTTAGCCCGCAGCTTCACTCGTATATTTATTTATTTTAATTTCTTCGCAGAGCTTTTCTCTACCAATAATGTTTTCATTTTAATATAGTAAAGTGGAATCGCAGAAAAAAAGTAATTTCATCTTAGTATAATATTGAAAATTTAAGCGATCAGTTTTCATCCGCATACCTGATCTTACTGGTTGAAAGTCAATCATTGAAATTTAAATTACATAGGGAACATTTTTTGAAAAAAAAAACTATAGATATTAATATATATATATATATATATATATATATATATATATATATATATATATATATATATATATATATATATATATATATATATAATGCCCTACATGAAGAAAAATGTAATTCAAATCGGCATAGCAATTTTAATGTGACGCACAAAACAGACAAATAGATGCAAAACAAATACATAGAAATGCAAAGCTTTCGAAGTATATATTTTAAAGGAACTAAATTTATCCTATATTTGATCTTAAGAACGCGAGAATAATTCCAGTCAAATCGGTCTATTAATTTTTATGCAACGCTCTTGCAAATCCACAAAGATAGACACACAGAAAAACATTTAAAAAAATTTCTTTTTTGTTCCAAGAAACGCAAATAGCGAAACTTCACTAGTTTTCTAAATGTCTACAATATAGAAACCCAACTCTGTTGGAATTAGAATAATTTGGTGAAGAATTTAGCCAACAAATAACGTAAATCTAAACGTATTATAAGTTATTTTAAATTGATGGATATTTTAAAGCCCTTACTTTCAAAATAACAACAAAGGATATTTCTTGAGGAAATTGTTCGTATAGAAGAAAACTTAAAATCTAACATTGTAATTATACTGAATGTATGTTTGGAGGAAGCCGCTGGGTTGGTAACATATATAATGACATAGGGGCTATTCTATTCAGAACACACGGTATGAAAATCTATCCAACATTATAGTACTAATGGTAGTTATATTGATGACTTATCTACATAACTACCGAAAAACAATTTCATTAAGCCTATAATGAAGTACCTCTCGTCCGAGTAAATAAATTGCGGTCTAGCGTAACTGAAGTGATATTAGTAAAAAGTCACAATGTGAATAATAATAAAAATGTCTTTATTATTTAAATAGTTTGAGACGATAACAAAATAAATTTTTACAAAATCTATGATATGTTCTCTAACTTTTCCTAAAGTGTCATTTCCAATTTCCATTTTCTGTCGTAATTTTTTTCGGTAGGAAATTTTATACGGATTAAGATTAACTGGTGTAAAAATTTGTAAATAAAACATGTCTCATGTTATTTCGTCGGTAATATGTGAATAGAACTAAATTTTATAAATCATGCAAAAATTTCATACAATGTTTCTTGGAAAAAAATGTCAAGGTGAAGTATCTTCAATGTGTTCATTTTAAAAATTAAACAGAAAGGAAAGTAATCTTTCTTCATTTCTTTTTGAATATCCTTAGACTCTCTGCAGAGACAATTTAATAAATTATGTGATTAAATTTTCCATAAAACAATGCTTGTTTAATTAAGAAATTTGTCCCAATGTAAACGTTATGACTCAATGAAACATAGAAAATTTAATGCTTTAATACTGTTCAATAATAGCTATGTGAAGTGGATTGTTCTAATTATAGCTTAATTATCATAATATTATAGTTTAATATAAAAAGAGCCACTATAAGACAAAACAAAATTACGGAGACATACTTTAATTAAGAGGAATAAGAAATTAAAGTAATGTTAATGGGAGATAGACGCTAATAACGCTTTGACTATAATTAATAAAATAAGTCTCTAATTAATAAACGAATGATTTTTTGGTTAAGAATTTAAATATTTTTGTGTCACGTAAATATAAAATGAGTGGAAGAAATTAGTTTTCGATAAGTATATTTGTAAATTCGTTGTAATTATTTCTAAATACTTTTATTATGAAGGTAACTGACAAAATATACATTACAAATAATAAGGAAACATGAAAGTACGCCGATTAGTAAAATTTCAACATTTACTTTATTTAGTTGTGACCACTTTAAAACACAAAAATATAATGGTGTTTATTTAACTGTATATTAAGTTATAATGTCTCTTCCTTCAGAGTTAGTTAGACATGGATTATTTTTAAAGAAAAGAAATTAGTTTAACCAAAATTTGATTTTGTATACATAAAGGAAATTTAACTGTAGTGGATCGGTTTCAACTTAATAGTAAATGTATCAGATTAAGTTAACCTATTCCTATTATTATTCTGGAACATTTGCCCCATTTTCTTAGGGTCATTCTTCCTTGTTTTTCTCTTTCACTGAGCATGGTTTGTGTTGTTTTGTCAACCAAGTGGAGGATGGCCTTCCATGTTCTCGCATCTTTGTTGGAAAGTTTAAGGAAAGCTTTACTATGTAATCGTCCGGTTTATGTCTTGAATATTTTCATACAATCGTAGTCGTTTGTTTTGCTTCATCTATTATTGTTGCAAATATAAAGATCTCTCTTATGAATTAGTTTTTAATTTTATTACATAAATGGATATATACAGGCTGACAAGCGTAACATACGCAATTATGTTATATTTAGTTTGTTCAGGTTTTATTTGTTGATCTACCTACAAAAAACTTTAGGTCTTTTACCTGCTTTCGATATTTTCCCTTCATCTTTAAATTGAATTTTTTCCCTCCACATTTTTTGCTTGTTTGGTAGAGAAAATTTATTTTTCCATTGCTATAAATGTACTAACAATGTTTAGTACCGATCTTGAATATTTAAATTGGTTTACTGTGGTTAATCCACTCCACTCACTAGTTCAAATTTTGTTGAAGATCATTTATTTTATTGAAGATAAATACAATATCGACTGCATATAAAGTGTCCCATGACAGTCACTTTTGGCAGTGTTTAGTCCAACGGTTCATAGCAGTATTGAATTAGGCTGAGTGTGGAAACTTGATGCATTCCAACTTCAATTTTAAATGTTTCGCTTATGCCTACGGTGCTTAATACTTATCTAGTGAATTGATTAAGGCTGCCATAATATTTGTGTACTAGTTGCCATTTGAATGATTACCGATCAGATTTCGAGGGACATAACCTCAGTTAATAAAGCGTATTCGTTAGATATCAGGTTGTAATATGCTTCAATCTATTGTAAAAGATCTGCTCCCAAATTTTTAGGGCGTGCTACATCAGTTTGAGAACCCTTTAATCAAAAAACTTTCTAACATCTACTTTTCCTTCTCAAATGGTATCAAACGGTTTTTTGCCATTAAGATGTTGAATTAGTTAGTTACACAGTTCATAAAGCCAAGGCACTGTTTGATCACATAAGTGTTTCCAGAGTTCCGCTGGTATCTTCTTTGGCCCTGAGGACTTGTTATATTTTAATTTCTGGTATTATTCTCTTAACTTCATCCGGAAAGAAATCTGGGAGTGGTCGTAGAACTATTTCAAGTCAACAATATTCTTAATTTGTTGGTAAGGCTATCTTTAGAAGATATTTATGATACTCTTTTCACCTCTTTAAATTTCTTGATCTCGTATTAGCTCTTTTTTTACTTCTTTTCATCTCTTTTAATTTCTTGATTTCGTGTTAATTTTTGTCTAGCCTACGTGATTTTCTATCTCATTTATACGTACTTTTTGAAAATTCCTCCACATTTCAATAAGTAAAAGGTTTACGGCACTTAATTGTTCCATCAGTTTCTGTATGAACGGATGGTCTATTGAAACACATAAATGGTTCGTTTACTTAAGTTTTCCAATTGATTTTTGTATCGTACGTCGAGTTTTCTCTTCCCTTTCACGATGACGGCTTCATTTTACATGGCTTAAACTACAAAAATCTCTAGAAAAAATGTATATTTTGCAAATCTCTTCATTTTTGAAAACGATATTTTATCACAAAAGTTCCAAACATTTGTTCCCATTTTCCTTATATTATATTTTAGTGTGATCAAATAAAATTAGTCGTCTGTCGGACAAGCTTTGTGTAAACTTACTTATTGTTGTATCCTTATTTGTCCCGACTCTTGTCATTCACCGCTTTTCATTCGTGTTCTGTAATTTTCGACAACAATTGGGCTAATATTTTACGATCATCAATAACCGCTAACTGCGACTTGCATTTAAATTTTGGACTCAGATTTTCCATTGTGTCTAGATAAGTGTCATTTTAATTTCTAACAATCAAGACAAAGGAAAACCGAGTATTTCTTGCAAATACAGCTTGAACTGCGCTAATAGGCGAAATATTTTTTTATTTCAAAAAAACTAAATTCAATAAAAGACAAATAAATTCATTATTATTTCGAATTTACTAAAGCACAGTTTCATGAAATATGTAAATATTCACACTATTTCTCAGAATAACGGAAATAATCAACTAATATAATATGTCTGGACTAACTTTCAAAATAAAGCTGATGAGCTTGAGAAATGAATTGATGAAAGATTTTGTACCCATACATATGGGTTACGACCGCATACTAAGAGAGGATTCAGGTAAACAAATTTGTTTATATCTAAAAATATATTTGGTGAAGACAATGAAGACGAGGCTATTACAATCAACGATGGCAAAGGTGTTATTTTTAGCTATTACATTTAAAGAAAATTATATAGCCTCCATAAATAGTGGCAACTGTATAAACCGCACTTAACGGTTTACCCAGATGGACACATTATAGATATTTTTGGCTCCTACGATGCAACGACATTAAATGCCATCATAGTGGAAAACAATATAATTAGGTTGTGAAAAATAAAAATGTTTAAAAAGTACGTTAAATGTTCTAAGTAGGGTGAATAAGTTTATAAGTTCCTAAATGTGTAGGGAAGGGCGAGTTTTAATCGTGCTTGAAAAGTTTTTTTTTAATTGATGACCATTGTATGATGTAATATTGTTATCAACATTTCATGTTCCATATTAAGAATCACTTGTATTTTATTGGCATCAAACAATTTTATTTTCTGTTTTAACTTTATTTTCCGTTTCATTTTTATTTTCCGTTTTAACGATAAAAAAGTGATGTTAAAACCTTTTTTATTTCTATAACAAATTTTATTGTAGGAATAATTTTTTTTAAACCCTTGCTAAAACTTCTTTCTTAATATACCAAAAAGAAATAAATTTTGGCCGTTTCGAAAACTTTTAAATATTTTAACACTTTCAATTTAGTGAGAAATAAGTTTTTTGATATACTTGTTACTGTGTGGAAAATAATAGTAAAGTGGAAAATAAAAAATGTTAATTTCAGCTTATGTAACCTAAATTCAATACAGAGAATCACATAATTTCTGAATTATGTGCGGAATTAAGTTATACGCTAGTTCATTGGTAATGTGAATTTATTTTAATAACATTTAGATAAAGGCACTTATCTACCTATTAGTTTTCATGAAATCACCTTCAAGTTAATTAAAGGATTTATACAATGGTAAGAGGTGGCGTTTTCAGTACATTGAAGATTATACTAGAAATATATCTGAATTTCCTCTTCACGAGCTCAAAATATTTTTAAATTTGTTTTAATTTATTAAATTCCGCGTCCACTTATATAATTAAATAAATAATTTTTATTACTATATTATCTCTAAAAATCTATCTGTCATTTAACACACACACACACGTGCATGCACTCATGCACTCGTGCATGCGCACGCTCACACGTACACACATATACACGCGCACGCACACGTACACACAAACATACCTACTCATACATATTCTAAAATATGTATATATATATATATGTATATATATATATATATATATATATATATAATCTACATGCACATTTAAGCTATTGTCAAAATGAATAGAAAATATTTTGTTTCTTAAATAATACGGCAAACGTTAAAATCCAATTATGGAATACAGAAGAAGATAAACAGAAGGTTTAATATTGAAATTTCAGAACAAGTTTTTAAGACGCCCTGCTTCCTTTTATACTCACTCGGCACGGTCGCGACCGAAAGGAGCTTTGAAGTTTCCCTCTCGGTGAACATAAAGGGAATTAATAAGCAAAAACTTAGTTTTGAACGTAGGTAACGAAATGTAAATATAATTAAAGAAACGTGAGGGATGTTTCAAGTAAGAGGAAACATTCATCTGGTGAGATACGTGAAACTTTTTCAGAGATTTAAAAGTTTCACTTTTCAATTTTCCAACAATGTTGTAATATTGTTACGCTTAAATAAGATAAAAAGTTTATTATTTTCAAAACCTGTTTTGTGTATATAAAGTGGCTATGAGATTTTATTGATATACAAGAATCTATTTTACTATATGTCGGTCACGAAAGACTTAAAATTTTTTAAGCACCGGGCGTGCTATTTTTGGTGTTAATATATATTTGGGCGTATATTATTTGAAATTCCATATTCAAACATCTATGTTACAAATGGTGCGACTTAACTTACCTTCTTTTACTAAGTCATTAAAAACATCCAGTTGTCTCACTACCATTCTTTGTAATTGCATGGGTACATATACAATTAGTAATGTTAGCCAAATCTATTATTCCAAAACAATTAAACTAGTATGTACGTATATAGCATTTAGATAAGTCTGGAAATTAAACTATTATATATGTATGTATCACTTAGATAAGTCTGGAAAATATCAGTAACTTTTTACCTATTTTGATTCACAATGCCTAGACGATTAGCGATATATTAAAATTAAAATTATATCACTATTTAAAATTATATATAACTTTAAAAAATACCAGGATAGCTCAGATCTATATTTTACATTTTATAATAACTATATAATATAATACAGTTTTTTTGTCTAATAATCAAATTGTGTAAACAAAATTTTATTAAGCATGTCTGAAAAAGGCAAACGAAGCAACATAATCATTATAAAGAATTGGTTATTATTTAAATGAAACTTTCTGTTTCAGTGAAAAGGTTGATGAGGTATTGATAAAACATTAAAAATTAAAAAGTGAAATCATTAGAGATATCATTAGAGAAGACCAAGTATTATACGGTTTAGAAAATTACGAAAACAATGTATTTTTTAAAAAAAATAATGAAAGTTACTCTAATTTTAACTAATTATACATCAACAGGCATAAATAACTTAAACGTGGTCCAACAATGAAACGAAGCCTTAACCTCGAAATTTCCATAGGCGCGACACCGCATGCCCGAGCATGTACAAAATGGTTACTGAAATCAAAACGTTATGTAATTCAACCAACATTTTAAAATCAAAGTGAGAATATGCAAGAGAATAAAAAAAAGACCAATCAAATACAAGCAGAATTCCCACTACTAGATTTCCTCACATTCTTAGGTATTTGTAAATATTTAAGAGTATTAATAACGTAAATATATTGATTCGTATATCTTCCAAAGGCTTAAAGCAACAACGCATATTGTAAAGATTAGATGAGACTGTTCTTTTCATGATTTTTTATTCTGTATTTTGGAAAATAAGGGTGATATGTTGTATTTTAAAATACCTTTTGGAAAACTGTTTAAACATGATTACGAAAATATTTACATAATACTCATAATAAATCCTTTCAAATGATGTAGGAACACATGGTACATAAGAGAACAAGAGAACAGAAAGAATAAAGTTTGAGTACGTTGTTTAACCTTTCTTTCATTCTTTTGTGGATATTTTAAAAAGATTTTAGAGCAAGCTATGCTTGTTAATAAGGTATATTATTATATCAAATTTAAGTTTCTACGTCACATAGCTTCTGAGAAAATAAGTTACGACAAACTGTCAGACCAGTGAGTGATCTCATAAGGGCTTCATTTTTTTCTTCTGACGTGCCGAATTTCAAAATGAGACATACCATAAAACATCGATAGACAAATATTTTCAAACAGAATCCAAAACATTTTTCTGCTTGAAAATGCGTATACAATTGAATGAATGAAACTTGGTCGTAAGCATCTTTTTGGAAATTGGCAAATATTTTGAAGGATTAGTAAAAAAAATGTCCCAAAGTTTAAAAGATATCGCAAAACATTGATAAAAAATTGTTTTTAATGAAACGCAGATATAATTTTATTCTTAAATTTAAATATGTTAACATCATCCGGGTAGGAACTTTATCGGAGAACGCTCTTTAAAAAAATAGACGTAAATTTTAAAGCAAAAAGCTTCTTGAATATAGCGCAAAAATTTTTTTTTCATTTTTTATTACAAATGTCAAAATTTCATTGATAATTTCTTTTTAAATTTAGTGCATTCTATTTATTAAAAATGGCAAAATAACTAAACTCTAAAATTATTATTTGAACTACAAAATAACTCGGAAACTATGTTTGTTAATCAAACTTCCACAAAAAAAATTAATATTATTATTTTATGGTTACCAATTATAGGTTACAATTTTCACATGCTAACGAAGCAAGTAATCAATGAGCACCACATTACAGAATAACCAACTTAACGATACTAATATTTTAATTATTTCTTATTCACTAGACATATATCACATTCAATATTTTTATTCCTATTAGGAGAGCGTTAATGAGATTTATATGACATCACATTTGGTTGTCTGAGAGCCAATCAAATCAGAACAAAAGAACAGTTTTTTACATGATTTCATAAATTTATCGGAGACATTTGGAGATAGCTAAGATAATAAAGAAAAAAGAAGAAATAAAAAAACGCTGGCAACCGAATCCTTTTTTCAATAAAAGGTAAACGGAGGGTTTATTATTGAAATTTCAGAACAAGTCTTTAACTTTTAAAAGTTTAAACTTGGGATGGTCGCAATCGAAAGGAGCTTTGAAGTTTCCTTCTTGGTAAACATAAAGAGAATTAATAAATAAAAATTTAGTTTTAAACGTGGTAACGAAGTGTAAATATAATTTTAAAAATGTGAGGCATGCTTCAAGTACGAAAAGATATTCATCTTACGAGATACGTGAAACTTTTTCAGAGATTTGTAATTTACACTTTCAAATATTGCAACAATTTTGTAATATCATTACGGTTACGATATAGCCGTCAACAGTTTATGGGCATCAAAACATGTTTGAAGACAAATTGTGTTAGGCAATTAACGTAAAGAGAAATATTCAATGTTTTATGAATGCGTCATGAAGATTAACTCTATCTTCTCTTTGTTGAATATTTCATCGTATACTTGGGCTAATGCTCGACGTTTTTACCAGTTGAATTTTTTTGTCATTACATCTAATATGTAGCTTGTCACTTCCGTAAGTAAAGTCTTGGCAAATGAGTCGTGTTAGCACCCAAAGCAGGGAGGGAAAGTTTTTCGTGCTGGTGGTTCCTTCGAAACACTTTCTACCAATTAATGAGTGAAATAAACCTGTTGTCTATTTTCTGCTTAGACGGTTATATGGACACCTATTGTACCTTGATCGTGTATCCAAAAATATTGCTAAATTGTTTTATTATTGTTAATATAACAAACTCTGATACTATACCATTTCGTCAAACTGGCCTTGACAATCCCTTATTTATGACTTAGTGTTGACTAACTAAAGAAAAACGGCCTAAGGGAGGGTTACAGAAAATAAATTTATTTTCTAAAAACATTATTATTATTATATCCACACGCCCAAAAAAAATTTAAAAATTAACGCACTCCGTTTGCCACCTAAAAATGTTTAAGGAAATTATATATTTTGGTTTAAATTATTGACACTTATTTAATTTTTAAAAAAATTTTATTGTCGACATGCTATACCATTGTACCAAAGGAGACCAAAATGGGTATGATATTAGGGAGCAAGAAAATAGGAAATAAAACAATTCGAGGATTTACTATCAGGAAAAGGCAAAAAATAAAATTTGCCACCATAACTGGAAACAAAAAAGAGATCCTTGCATACGCGCATGTGTTATATCACTTAATATGTTAAAAAGTGTTAAAGAAACATAACAATAATCATAAAAATATAAGAAAAAGAAAGTACATAACAACTTTTTAAAAACGATTATAAAAAGAATCAATATCGATTGTTTCCTCTTAGTTTGTGGGTATTACCTAAAAATTAATTGAATTTTTAGTTTAACTGATCTTCATATTCGTTTTGTTATTTTGAAAACCAATATCTTTTCATCATTAACAAACTAATGGGAAAAATAACAGGACTTTTTATTTAAAGAAAATATAAGATTTGTCATTTTTCTTTTGATGATTTAGATAAAAGTTTAAATAAGATTCTTTTGATTTTCCCCATTTTCAAACGGTTATTTTTTAACACTTGACATTATAATTGATAATAATGTGCACTTTGATGCAGCGTGCTGATTCGAATGAATCCATATTTGACGTTTGTTTTTAAAATGTTACAAAAATAATTTTACTTTTTCGGCAAAATACAAAATTCATCATTTATCTGATTAAAGTTTTAGATAAAATCATTAATTTTTTTTTATTTTATTCATTTAAGGGAGTAATTTTTATTCTTGTTACACCTGTTAACAATACATGCTTTTAGCAGTCTCCCTATTATTCTTTCGACCAGCAATTATATTTTGTAAACTTTATATGATAATTCAGGGAAGTTATTATAGCTTCCAACTTTGTACTGGTATCAAATATCTCGTCACGTATAATGAAAGACAATTTCTTTTATTTGCAAGCCTGCCCAGGGTTGTCTAACGTAATAGATGAAAAGTACTTTGCTTTTCAAAACATTTTTATAAGCAAACTTAGATTTTGATTCTGGGGTGTATTTTTTACTATATTTCATGCTTATTAACAGTAGTTTTATTTTTCATTTTTCTGACCAAATTATCATTGTGTTTAAATTTCGTATATTTTGGTTTCTCTATCAAATAAGGTAGAAAATTTGTTTAAAATTTACATTTTTATGGTCTTTCTTCGTCTTTATTATTCTTCCTTATTCATTTCAAAATTTAAATTAAAATGCGGGCTATTTATAAATCAAGATTCTTCCATATTTAACAATTTCTCTTTGGTACTTCGTGAAAGAAGAACGTAAATTGAAATAAACGACAACTTTAATTCTTTTTTATGAAACACGATTTATGGAATGTTAAAACAATTCAACTGTTACTCTTGAAGTTGACAAATACTGTCACAATTTTTTTGAACAACTTTATGTTTATGTACATTAAATTTTTCAGTAAATACTATTTTAACAATGTCCTACTAAATTTTTAAGGTTGTGTAATAGTTTGTTGTTGAAATTTTGGCTTGTTTTGAATAATTGCAAAAATAAAGACACCAAATGGTCAGGTACCATAATACTTGAACTCATAACTATTAAAATATTTTACGGAACAGCCGTAATGTTGACTGGAAATAAATAAATATTTAAACATAGTTTTACCCTAATTAGATAGAAATGTTTACAATGTGATACATTTTATAACTATAGCGTGGAATGTAACAATATCTTTGTACGACGCGAAACCACTTCAATAAAATCATTACCATAATATATTGAAAATCCTCATTACTTTCTATTCCCTGTCTTGCTCATGGAAGATTATTTGTGAAGCTTTATAAGTATGTTAATAAACATTTTTAAAAATTAAGTCTTTTATTACCCAAGACGAAAGCACTAAATTATTGATAAATAGGTTCCGGCGATGTCATAAGGACAATTTTTATTAATTAGGCGACCAGGATACGTTTGAATAAAAATAAATAATGATGAACATTTTTAGGAAGTCTATAGTAGGGTTAAAATTATTCTCTGTCTTATCTTCCATTGATTTGAACTGGGTCTCTTTAAACAGAGAAAAACTGGTAATATTGGGTTATGTACATTTCGAAGGACTTACGAGCAGACTTTCAACCCTTTGTTTTTTCCTGTCAGTGTCAGTTTTCAAGATTGTTAGGAATTTTCTGGCTAAAAGACTGAACTAGGCAAAGCGAATAAGCATGATGGTTCAGTAACTCTCCAATTACACTAATATAGTTTTGATCTCAGGTTCTTTGAAAGTGGATCGTCCATGCAATTCATAGCATTTGTAGCTGGCGCTACATTCTTAGGTATATTATATGTAATTTATCCATTGCTTTTAGATTTAAAACCACACAGGAATATGTGGAAGATTAAGACAATCATAATTTTTAGAAATAAACGTTCGATATTTCTCTCTCGATTTTTAAAATGACTTATCAAATTGGCTTTTTACATTCCTTGTTATTTTCATTCATCTGTAAATAACTCTTTAATTTCTATTAATTTTTATCATGTTCTGCTCGAGGTATATGTCGCATTTTGCCATGTTTTATATAATATTAGAGTAAATGTCTTATGAATATCCTTAAGTTATATTTATTATGGAAATATCATTCAAAATTTAAAAATGATGAATGATATTTAAAACTTACCTTATAATATTCATATTAAACCATAAAATTTCTATAAAAATGTGTTCATAAAACATTTAGTTGTCGATGTCATGGTTACGAATTCCACGAAATACTACTCAAATCTAAAAAACATTAAAATAGTTTTCTTTGATATTACATTTGTCATTTTCATATAGCGCAATGAAAATTAATTTAATATAACAAATTTTAAAAACAGTTTTGAATTGTATGCACTATTAACATTCACTTTTAATTTATTCTAAACCCTTTTTTAATTGCCTTATATCTGCATGAATTTTGCGAACTGATATTAAAAGAACAAATAGCTGACATGACTACAAATTATAAAAATTATCTTAAGAAAAATAATAATTTAATACAAATTAAATTTTTTACTTGCCTCATTAAGTAGCGAAATTTATTGCTTAACTTCATGAACTTTAGGATAAAAAATTTTTATGTTTAAATTATTGGTATAATGTTTGAATCCTTCAAGAAAAATATATTTTTCAATTTAATTAAATTTTTCTAATTTATCCAAGAAGTAAAACATTTAAATATGATATAAAATCTAGAGATTTGCGTTTAAAGTAAACCAATCTGCTTAATTGATAAGTTGAGAAATAAACATAATAAAATGCTTACGATGAATCAAAATAAGACTTCACTAAAGGCTTTTTCAATGCCACTGGTAAACTGTATTTAGTTCGGTTATAAATAAAGGAATTTTTTCTAATTATATTAATAATTAATATAAAATAAACATTTTATGAAATTAAGATCTAAAGGTAAGGAGTAATTTGCAGAAATGTATACGTATTAGTTAAAATTAAAGGATACTATTTTTAATAGAGCATGTACAACCTAGACTTTGAAAGTGATTGTAAATATATTAGAAAAATTCATAACGAATTTTAATTATTTTTATTTTCAATGTTTTTATGTAATTTTGTCGTCAAATCAAAATTATATTTCGGTCTTTGCACTTCTCTTTTTGGATTTTATTTCTAATGATTCTCTAATTATACTATATTTAGAAACGTATTTGTATTAGTTAAAATGAAAAATAGATAACACTGTCTCTAATAAAGCATATGCAACTAATTGTTCAAACTTAATTAAACAAACCAAGATTTTGAAAGTGATTGTAGATATATTAGATAAATTCGTAACGTATTTTGATTTTTTTATGTTATTTTGGCGTAAAATCAAAATTACATTCCGGTATTTAAATTTTCCTTTTTTGGTTTTCTTGCTAATAGTCCTCGGTGCCTACTCATAACTTATAAATAACTGAAAAACATTTTCGATATAAAATAAATAATATAGAAACGGCAAGTTAAGGAAATGAAGTCATTATTTCTTAATAGGCTTCCAGAATATTGCAAAGCACAATAATATAATACTTTAATATATTTGGTTTTATAGTAGATTAACTTTAAAGAAACAAAAATTGTCATACATGCAAGCGAAACTTGGGTTTGGAAGATGCTCTAAATACTTCGATGCATGAATATCTAGTATTACTATTGAAATATTTATAGGTATCAATTAATTTTTTATGTAAAACAACTGTGTTAATTTTTTCACTTATATAAAAATATAGTGAATTTCTCGAAAACTATGAGACCTCAAACCGTCCCTCTAATTTATCTTCAAATTTTAAGCACTTCTAAGAATTCTATTATTTCCATAAATTCAGATTTCGTGGTTTTGTAATTGGAAGAGAAGTGGGGTTGAGAATGTAATTGTTTCATATATTCTACAATATCTGTAGATACGTAATTTAATATCTCCTTTTAATTTTAGGTAAACTTTCAGCGATGAAAATATTTTTCTTGTGATTTTGAATTAACAGAATTAGAGATAGGTCAAAAAATACATATAAATATATCAACTTATTCTGTGAAGGTTTTCATCAATATATTAAGGTGTCATATAAAATTTTGCAAAAAAAGGAATTAATTTGATACCTTTTCAAATGATGCCAAAAAAATTAAGATTGTACCCCACGCAACACACTAAATAAAAAAAATATACAGAGCGTTTGTCCTTTAAAAAATATCTTCATAAATATTTTTGTTACTATTGATATGTTTGCAGACTAAAATGCTTTACCACTGTGCTAAATTTAAAGTTTCTTCATCAGACCCTCCATGAGAAACAGTTGGATTTCTCATTAACGGTTAAACATAAAGCTCATAAACGCATAAAGTTCTGAAATAAATGTATATATATACACACACGAAATATAACTTTACAATTAATCTTTATTCGTTTCTAACGTTACAGCGCTTTATTTTAATATTCTGTGTTATCACTGAAAATACCGGTGATCTTGGATCTATTTCTGCGTAATAGTGGACAGGAAAATATATGGCCTACACGCAATGAACCAAAATTTCTCAAAATCGCCGTTAGACGAGAATTCCAAGAGTCTAGGTTTTCCAATAAACATTCTTTTGGAAATCTTGAATGAGGAAAGATTTAACAAAACGGAAAAAGGAGAATTATAATTGGAATAGTTAAAAGTTGGTTGCGGTCTTTCACTTTCTTGTCTGCGGTACATTCCAGTGGCGAAAATTCTAATACCGTTAAACATTTTCAGTTTCTCCTTAAAGCTTTTCCGTTTTAATACAAGTGCCTACTTCGTCCGTGCGCTGCGTGATAAACTTTTCCTCGGATTAAGTTCGTGTCATTTCAATCTGAGTCGATTGCTCGCTGTTAGCGATGATAGCGCCTCACGTAATTTTGTGGTTTTCCACAGAAGTTTAAAGTTGAGTACGGACCCAATTTTTAAACGTTATCAGGAATGAGAAAATATCTACTATAAATCATTCAGTGACAGTTTTATAATTCTGAAATTGCATGTTTAAAATATGAATCGGATCGCAGACGTGAGTCATCGGGAGTAACATTTGAAATAAAGGCAACCAGTACCATGTTCAGTCAGAATGGATATCGATTACCTTGTTTATTATTATAAATAAGTTTAATTAAAGATACATTTTTCATTTAAAAGTTGTACTTTTTTTATATTTGAAAGAAATGACTCTATAGTAAGTAAACAGCACTTTGTACGAAATAAATAAAATCATATTAAAAATAGCAAATAGTAAGTAAACAGCACTTTGTGCGAAATAAATAAAATCATATTATTTTGCAGATAACAAAAACCGAAAATATTGTTTGCTTAAATTTACCAAAATAAAATATAAATTTTTTTTTTAACATAACTATACAATACATACGTGCGATACAATAAGTTGGCCATTAACAAGCATGCCATTTCAGTTCAACATATGGTAAACGAAGAGAATATCTTTACTTATTTTCCAAAACGTGAAAATATTTTTCTGTTGCAGTGTGAAAATTATGCATTTAAATAAGGCTTTTTAACTTTCATAAATTTAGTGTAAACTATTGCTCTGGTTAAGATAATTAATTAGGTAAAATATTTTTTTTTTAATCTTCGGAACCAACGCTTGGCTCTGATATATGAGAATAAATCTTAAATCATAATTTTGTATGCATATTGAGTTATTTCGCTCATTTTTCACCGATAGTTTTTTATACTCAAAAAGAATATGTCCCTCTCTGAATTCACCTCGACTGTACATGCTGCTAAATTGCAGAAATAATCTTTCATATTCGGGGATTAAAATATCGTATGACGTTTTTTCGTTCATTATATCTTACCGGTTTCTTTTTCAAATCTATTTTTCAAGTATTTGTTCTCTTCTCTTGTTCTTGTTGGTCATCGTTATTTTTTTGGTAGTTAATAAATAAAGCATAATTTAAATATTGCATCCATTAAGGGTTACTTTATTCCACATTATACAACTTTCAATTCTTAATTGAATATTTTGAATAACTGGAAGTAGTACATTACATTTTCAAAAGTATACTTATTTGTACTTAGTTATATTTATTTACATTTATATTTCAGTTGAGATTACTTAATTCCATTCATTTTCTTGTTTTTATAAGTACTAAAGCAGAATGGACTACGAACACCGCCAATTACGTGACGAAACGTGGCTGACAAAAGTAAACGGGGGTTTTAAAGGAAATATTGGATGTAATCAACACTCATCTTTAAAGACATCTTTTTACAAAGAAAACAAATTTTCTTTCCAGGTCTATGACGGTAATATTAAAGAATCAAGTAGAATATAGAATTTGATTTGAAAAAAGTCTAGTATTTTAATTATCCCCAAAAATGGTACAAATTTCTTATCGTAAGTGAAAAAATTATTTGTGAAAATTAATGGTCAAATATATAATAACCGTATGTGCATAGTAAACTACAGCATATATGTTAAGACGATATACCAAAATTTATTTGAAAAAAAAAATTGCGCAAAAACAGTGATGCACATATGTATGTATTGAAATGAAATACTCAATGTGAGTCACCGTATTCAAGGAGAAATATGATTTTTTTTACACCAAACAGAAGTATTAGCAAAATATATTTTTAAGTTTTTAACAAAAATGCCCCCACCGTTTCTGTTTTTAGTATTGAACCTTTCATTAAAAAAACACGACTTTGAAAAGAGTGTGCACTAGGTTTATTATTAATTTACTAATTAATAAAGCCACCGAAAATATGATTAATGGGTTGAAAAGACCGATTATGAGAATTATTAACAAGTGTCCACCGCGTATATTAAAATAAAAATAAATCGAAAACGTGAAGTAATATATCATGCTAAGAAAATATCGAGAAATTAATTTATGTCTTGTTTAATAATCTCAAAAAAATCTTGTTTGAACTTTTCGCCTGCCATCAACAAAACTATTTTCAGCTCAGAATAATTCTCAAAATATATTATTTTTTATAGTCATATTATACATAGTCATTTTAAACACATAGTCATTTTATAGTCACTAAAACTAAACTACGCACATTAATTAATATCTAATATTCGCTCAATAAACACGTAACATATTTTAACGACCTTGACTCTAACGCAGTCTCCACCAACTACCAAATGAATTTCATCCTCGTAAACTTCTCGCTTACGAATTTCCCGCTTATGAACTATTCATTAAAAATATTTTCCCAACAATTACTTTGGAAATATTTTTACTTATCTTCTATAAATCTTGGTGTCATTAGATTACTCTTCAAAGTACTTCGACTTTGGTCCAAAATGAAGTACTAGAAATATGTGCGCACGAAGAAATTTCGATAATTGGATTAAAATTTAAACTTGTATGTATTTGTCAAATATTATGACATACACATTCACACACACACATATGCATATATATATATATATATATATATATATATATATATATATATATATATATATATACATGTACATACATACACATGTATATACATGTGAGTAAACGCGTGCATGCGTGCTTCAGCACTTCCATGCGTGTGGTGCGCGCGTGCGTAAAATAACCTCTTATCAATTGGATTTTTAGTGGGTTACGAAGAAATTCAATTTATGAGGTTAAAATATGATTTTGTTTAAACAAATTAATTATATGAAGTCAATTCTTGCATCGTGACTAGTCAAATTTAAAGTTACTTTATCATTTAGGTTATTTCTTTCGTCCTAAGGGGTAAAATATTTATTTGCATTAACCAGATTCGGAGTACTTCCGCTTCTACTTTGTTTCTCAACATAAACATCGCTTCGATATCATTTATATCTGATTAAATAAAATAAGTATATTATATACGCTAAATTCATTGCAGAAAATTGTTCAGTTTCAAAAAAATATATATTTAAAGTTATTTTCGAACTGATATAAATTATATATCGGTGTCAATTCGCAGTTTATGTAAATTGACGTAAGATGTAAAGAATATTTAATAAAAAATTAAAATCAAAAGTTTAAAATATTTTGCTTTTAATGTCCTGTGGAAGACACATAGATTTTATTTTGTTATGTTTACTTGTAAGTGGAAAAACAGATCTGTAAAATAGTAATTTGAATAAACTTATATTAGTTTCAAACTTTACATTAAAGCGGTTCATAAAGTAAAAATAAGTTGCGAACTGGAAAAAAGTGGACATTATAATATTGTAGTTAAGTGAAATTAATTATGCTTTCGCAATCACAAATAAAATTCAATAACAATATTGTCTAGTAATTTAAAAAGCATGTCCCATCCGAGTTGACGAGAATTAAGTATGATTACTCTTACAATAAATGTGATAAATTTAAGCGACAATGTTTAACATTTTTGAATTTTTAATGAAATTGGGTCGAGCGTTGAATTGTGTTTATCCTGTAAATCGGGATTTGTTCCTGTGTTTAATTTTCTCTGTATAATAAAAGCGAATGTAGCATTAAAATTTTAACTACTTCCAAAGTCAGATTTTAGTTATTACACCAGTGGGACGTGGATCATAGACTTTATGTTAAACGAAATGT